>QVNW01000276.1:0-38878 GCA_014825475.1 Pseudomyrmex flavicornis
ATAAATAAATAAATAAATAAATAAATAAATAAAATACAAATTAGAAATTTTATCTCGCAGTAGGCGAGAAGAAAAAAGAAACACAAAAACTCACGTAAACGAACAAATGTTCCTCGCGATTCACTCGACTAGAAATAAATATATTAAGATGCGTTATATATCGATAGCGAGGAAATTAATTAACGACGAAATGTGAGCACACATCGCGTAATGCGAATATGTAAGGTAACTATCTCGGTAAGTCAAACGTCACGCGGATACAGCAATCTTATTGTTCACATTTTGTGATCAACATTTGATAATTAAATTGATGTAATTAGGTAATTAAAAAATGTGTTTTTACAAAACATGAAACAAGTGGAATACATTTTCAATTTTGTCTCAGTTCTAATAAATTTAATTTTATTCCTATCATTCAGTATTGAATTTAATTAGTTTCTCTGATAAAACAACTTCGAACGAAGTGTGATTTAAATCTGTGACACATGTTTTTTTTGCGTGCTCGAGAGCGCGCGAGAGCATCAGAATTGATTACTTGTGATTTTGAAATCAAAGAATTGAAATCAAATCGTCGTTTGATGCTCGCGTTGTCATGCGATTCGGCACGAAGAAAAACATCGTAGGTAGAAATCCGCCTTGGAGCTTTGCTTACTGGAATAATTACCTTACGCTCGCGATTAAATAAAACAAAAGAAACAGAAAAAAATATATTATCGTTCGTTTGTAATCACCGAGTTGGGGCTTCACTTGTTTTTTCACATAAAAGTTTTACGAATACACGTTCTCTCTCGACATATCTGTCTGTCTCTCTCTCTCTCTCTCTCTACTTCTATCTCTCTTTCATAGATGATAATAAACTTACAAGATGATTAAGCATAAATATTATTGAACGAATTACTTAAGGAAAAACTATATTACGATGCTGTCTCTATCTATACATACTGTATAAAAAGCATTCTGTAACACGTCATTATGATTAAAATATTACACTTCAAGTTGATTACGATAAGCGATAATGTTACCTATCAATGTTTTCCTTTTTTTTTTTTATACACCTTGGACTCCTTTATTTAAACATTTAATAAGAGCTGCAGGAAAAAACACTCGAGAAGAGACTATCTTTTTCTATCACAAACGTTTTACGTGCAATGAGCTTCTCCTCTTGTAATTAAATTCCAAAACAAGCATCGGAGAACGAATTCTAGTATTTTATCATCACTTTATTTTGCATTGTTCTATTAGCAATTATCCAATACTAGAGATAAATATTTATTTTGGCAATATTCGAGGTTTTAGAAAAAAGTTAATGAAATAACTTTTTCGTATACTTCCTTCATTGACTTGTGCACCAACACACACATCAAGAAAGTACGAATTTATTGGTTTGTGCTGCGCTCTGGTGCTGTTTGTTCTAAGATAAAGAGAAATGTGTGTGCATACAGATTTTATAGATAATTACAAATCATTTTCTAAGCTTCACGCACAACATTGTAGAACTATAAGTATAATAACGCATTTGTTTGCTGTTTTTTTTTTTTTTTTTTATATTTTACGTTGTACAAATGTTACAAAGTGCGTATAGAGACTTCTCTTATCGACGACAAATAAGATCTGCTCCAAAGGCAAGACGAGCTACAAACACCCTTTCATTCCGAACACGCTAGATCACGCTTTCTCCCAAAAGCCGTACCAGTTGTCTGGCAATAATCATTTCAAGACGCACGCAATTTTTAAGTTTCAATTTCGTTCAGATTAAACGCAACGATTTTCATTTTTTATTGCTCAACCACCAGAAACTTGATGCGGGTAATACAAAATTTTTTGTTCGACTCGATAAAACTTCTTCAATCAATTAATTATCGATCGACTTGCATTATTACAAGTCGAATATGCAAATCGTTTCTAGATCGCCTGGTGAACTACGCGTTTTATCACTTGTTAAGTTGTTTTTTATAAACTCTAAAAATTCACACGCTCTCGCGATATAAAAACATTTTCTCTTCTGTATAATAATTTTCAAAGAGTAATCAATGATCGCTTGTTTGTCATACATTATTAAAATGCAATCAGATATCATTATCTTGTCGTATATGCTCGCGCATGCATCTGCATGTTGTAGATAAACGTCAAGGTGATATTATAATATTCTTGCGTAAAAGATGTGCGTAAAAAAATCCTTAAACAAACATGCCGGTTTGAATTAAAATTATAATTTAATTAAACTTTATTATTGCATTTACATTTCTAAAGCCGGCTCGTACATACGTACGTCGTAGTTGTCGCACACTTTGAGAGAAAAACATGTGTGATGATTAATTTAAAGTTCTTCTCTTCCTCCCCCCTCCATTCCTGCCAGCGAAGTAAAAGTTGCAGTTGCACAAACAACGTCGTCAGACGAGTTCGCGAAATTTTACCGTAAAATCCGCCACAACCCTGTTATAATACCCCGCCCAGTAATTTACATCAGTGAGCAAAAAGTGCCTTGCTCTTTAATGCGGATCGAGCTTTTGCTCGCTCCAATCGCAAGAAGAGCGTGTCTTAATCAACGGGGTTGTAAAAAAAAAAAAAGGTGATATTACAGCGTCGTATACCTCGCCATCGCGACGCGAAAAGATCGTCTTAGCCGCGCCGATGAGAATTACAGAGTAATCAAGGGAACTGTAAGTGGGAAAGAGAAAGTACAAGTACGAAAGAGGATATACGCAGAAATTTGACGATGTTTGGACAAAACGACGATTGCCTGGCGCAACCGTTCCGGAAACGCGCGGCGACGCTTCCGAAATTCTGGTAGTATAGCGATCGACGGTCGGCGCGCGAGCAAACCGTTCGGAATGCGAGCAAAAAGGACGAAAGTGGCCGCTCGAGGAGGACGCGAGAGGATTTCTTTGTTTCTTCGTTGCGAAAACGAACGGACGGCTCCGGTTTCGTCGAGAAACGAGAGAAGTAGTAGTCGCTCCGAGCCACAAAAGAGAGCGACCGAGTCAACCTACAACGGCCATCGATGAGGCAATAATTCTACGCGCCAACGAACATTATTGCCAACGTGACGTTGACAAAAACGGCCGAGCTAATCACGAAATTCCGCGCGCGGCCTCCGGTCTCGCGGACCCCCGCGCGCGTTTAGAAAGTGGAAAAAATCGCGCGGCCGACCCCCGCGCGCGATCGGCCAGCGGTACAGATCGATAGAACGACGTCCGCGCTATGAGGGAGTTTTAATTAAACTCCCGGCCACGCGAGATCTCTCAAGTTCCGCAAGGTCTTACGCAAATCCGAACCGATTGAACGCGAGCGGATGAGAGAATTTTTGCTTCGGCGCGAACGTTTATTTCTCGCGTAAAGTCGAGCCGGTGTGTGTTTTCTCGGAAAAGATAATTCGCGCCGCTATTTTTCCGAGCTATTTGCGGATGTTTTGCAAAACAGGAAAAACATCGCGGGAGCTTCAATGACGCGAATCGCGTATCTATTTTCAATTCCGCGGATTTCCGAGAAAATCGAGAAGCGCGCGCGAGAGTTTATTTACTGTCGCGAATCGAACGAGAGTGTGTATATCCGCGGCGCGCGATATCGTTTTCTCGCACCGTGACTCTACTTTTAGGACACCGATCGACCGACCGAACGGCCTATCGAGTCTCTCTCGCTCGCTCGTTTTTCTTATTTCTCATCTCGGCACGTCGCGCGTCTCCTTTCATTTTAACGCATGATCGCACACCCGACCGGCGCAACACACCCACCGATCTCTAATCCCGCGTACATATATATATATAAATATAAAATATACATATATACACGCAAAAGCGACGGGCTCTCGCAAATCGCGGAATAGAAAACGAATAGCCCGGTTGATGCCCGGCTATCACGTTCACAAATAAATTTCCCGACCGAATCGCCATAAATTCGGTCTTGCGGCCGAAATTAACTTCTCCCGACGAAACAAGCAACATCCTCCGCTAAATTTGAAACGATTTTGCTCCCGCAAAAGAAAAACTTGGACGTGTCATTACCGATGATACGCGCGCGTACGCAATACCACAGACGCGATTTCTCGCCTGGTCGAGGAGACTCTCTAACGAGACCGAGCGCGACGTGAAGGATGTTCGTCGATATCCTTGAATATTGTGCGCGATATTTTATATTAACTACCTGGAGATGTGCTCGCGCAATCGCATCGTTTTACATATACGTCGCACGCGGTCGTTGCAAAAAAAGTTGTCGCAATCAACATCTTCCTCTAGACGCGATGCGGTTATATAATTGAACTCGATCGCCGCCACCTACGACAGCTTCCTATATATGCGACGAAGATGGTTGATTTTTTGTTTTTTTTTTTGCTATAAAAAAAATTTATCAAAGTACGTTATATGTATCTCGCGATTGTAGCTGCGTAAATCGTCCATCAGAACGCGCGCGAAGGACATTCAGGTATTATCCAGGAAGAGACAAGATCTCTCGGAAGACTCTCTCTCCTCGGGAGAGAGAGAGAGAGAGAGAGAGAGAGACGCACAAATCAGTTTACATTACTTTCACTGTTTGGCGAATATATACAGTTCGGTGCGAACTCGACGGGGGACAGCCTTTCGTTCTTGTCGTTTTCATTTCCACCGCACTGGATTTTCTCGCGTGCCGCAAGAAACACAAGGAATAACCGATTAACGATTGGCAGGCGTGAAACCGCTTCGCCCGATGATTCTCATCCGATATTAGCGCGACGCAGCAAAAAAAAAACAAGCGGTTAACGCATACGTTTGATTATACATCAACGAGCGCCGATATCCTGAGAAAAAGACGCTCGACTAATGTCGCAAAACGGCGGCGTAGATCCGTTTTGCGAATCGACAGCATTTAAATAGATCTCTCGTCGTAAAAACGGGGACAATTTAATTGGACCAATATAATCAATCGCGCGTCTACATGTACACGGAGAATCACGCTCTGATATTCAATTGCGTTTCGACGTAAACAAGACTAGCGTTTTTTTTTTTTTTTTTTTTTTTTTTTACCACCATCCCCTCCCGGATTCTCTCGGAATCCATCGAAGAAACAGATTTGTCATCTGTTCGCGCGAAATGTCGATTCTTACGAGAGAACGAGATGAGTGTCGTGCCTCGATGACGATCGTGCGACAGAAGTAGGAAAGAAAAGAGGAAGAAGTAATTTATATAACTGATCTTTTTCCGGCGAACGAACGTAAAAAGCGTTTCGTCGGATGAGCGAATCGATGATCGACGAGCGTGCATCGGAAAATTTCCATCGGCAACTCTTTTCTTATCATCGCTCCCGATCGGCACAAATAATAATCGTTATTGGCATACCGCGGCACATATCGCGCGCGCGCGCTATTATATCGCTCTTGGGAATCCTCTGACCCGCGTATCTCGTACGTACGATCACGCTGTCCTCCACGCGTTGACGATAACGATCTGCCGCGTAGGCGACGTAATTGCGATTCAGAGGTGAATCGGGAGGTGAACACAATACACACTCCCTCCTCCTCTTCCTCCTCCGTGTTAATGCACGTTCCGAAACATTTGTATTAAATCGCGCGATTCGCGATGCCGAACGGATCATTTCGATTGCTCCATTAAACGAGCCAAGGGTTTCGTAATAACGGCGGAGTTGTATATAAATAAAGTTTTAATCTCATCAGGCGTTTGTGTTGTGCGCGCGCGCGCGGGCAAACGACCGACGAGAGAGCAGATGGCGATGTGGGAGTCGTCGCTCGGTTGGGTGGAGACCTGTGGCGCGCACGTGTGTGCACGTATTTCGCGCGCACACAGCCGCGCGAGAGTGCAAATGTCAAGGGATTCCTCCGATCGGACTGGAGCAATAAGAAGCACACTGAGAGCGCACATGCGGCGGACGAAGTGACTCAGATATTGTGTGGCAACCGAGTTCCCCCCGCCCGGGGGGATCCCCGTCGGGGTTACACATCGTTTCGATTTTAGCCGCGCGTTCGCGCGTCAATTGCGAAAAAGCGCGACAATTAACAAACTTATAAATAATAACGCGCCTTGAAAAATACTTCATCATTTACTTTGACAAGTATTTTATTTCTCTTTGTTTCCCCAAGTGCGAGATGAGAGAAAAATCCGACGCACCCGATTCGCATTTGACAGTTTAATTTGTTGTTTGTTGATAATCGACGATGAGAGACGGGAAAGCGCATCTCTCGCATTCAAACAAATGTCAGGAGAATAATTTTAGATCGCGAGAAAAGATAGATGATCTTATTCATAGAGGCAATCAGAAAACGGTGTTCAGGAGTTGCATTTCCGGCTTTCGAGCGAATAATCTTTTTTTTTTTCTTTCAGAAGTAACGAGGATGTAACGCGCGTCCTCTCACATTTTGCTCCAACAATATGTTTCGCGTAGGGTAATAAGATTACGTTTCAATAAAAATTTATTTCTTTTCTTTTCCTTTTCTCCTTATCTCGTTACGTTCTGGCGTGGTGCAGAATCCAAGTGGAAATCGCGCCGAAGCGAGGTTCCCGCGTACGCGAGACACTCGCTCACACTCCTCGCGCGCGACGTCTCGGATCGTCGACCCTCCCCCACGTGGGTATCGATAGGCAAATGTCAGGGGATCCCATGAATCACACCGCCTGGATCGAGAAAGAGAAGCGAAGAGACGGAGAGAGAGAGAAGCGGAGAGAGAGAGAGAGAGAGAGAGAGAGAGAGAGAGAGAGAGCGTCCCATTCACACACAGAAGGGAAATATCGAATCTCATCGCGGCGACATCTCGCAGCGCCGGCGAAATGTCAGGGGAGATCTCTTTCGATAGGTGCGCGCAAGAAGAGGGTTGACGAAGAGAGAAAGAGAGAGAGAGAGAGCACTCCTGAGAGTCGAGAGTCTCGATAAATCGAACGAGGGACCGCGAACGGGTGACGAAAAAACGTCGATCCTTACATAAACGGGGGACCACGCCTTACCCGAGCGCGTTCGCCGTCCGTTTCATACAGACGAACATCGGATGTATCGCCGTGTACCAATCGCACGTATGTGTGTGTGTGCCCGCGCGCTCCCGTCTATGCGCTCCTCTCTCGAAGCGTGTCGATAGCTGCTACACACCACGCCGGCATCGATGCGAGAGAACACACAGAGCTACTATCCGTGCCGATTCGCCTCTCCTATTCCAGAGAGTCTGGTTGCGCGGCATTATCTTACGGTATAGGTTTGTGGTGTACGTAAGGGCACCGGAACGAAAGTCCACCACCGACTTGCTAAATCCTCTCGAAACACGCTTTTGCTCCTCGAGATTTCTGTATCTCGACCGATCTGGCCTGGTATTTCCAGTGCTCGCGCGCGCACGAGAGCTGCCGATTACAGGGATATATAATATCGGCGTGTATAGCGAGTGTATCGGCGCCGATTTGTTAATAACCGCTCCGAGGCCTCTCGTGTCTTTTATATCGGGAGATCGTTACGTTACGAAGCGTAATTTTGAACCTTGAAAGACTGTCGCTTAACCGCGTTTTGCTAACCGGCGCGACGCGCGGTTCTCCTCGTAACGGTCGCAATTTTAGGTAGTTAGATGCCTCCATTACACGCCTGCAGCAACTGACTTCTGCGCACGCTTGAGAGACGCAAAACTAATAATAATTGCGCGAGATGATAGGCGAGCATTTACGGAGGCGGAAAAAAAAAAATATATTCGCGGAAAGATTACCTCGCTACGTTTTTTAAATGCGCGCAATTTGTTTTTGTTAGATCGCGCGCATTGTGCAAGAATTAATTCGCGTGCGATATCGCAATTTGCGTGTCAATGCGAATTCGGGGAGTGATATAATTGCGACAACATTAAGTTATCAGTCACGCTTAAAACGCCTCGTGATTTTAACTCAACAGCGGAGACTCCTCCGCGAAAAATTAATTTGCTCCACTTCTCGCCGACGCTTCGGGTCCGGTCGTCGCGACATGTCGGCCTCGAAATTCGACGATGTATTAATTCGGCCACATATATATTGCGAAAGCGAAATTAAACGCTTCCCCTCCCTTCCCGATCGTCAGAAGGTCGCTTCACCGGCTGCGCGCAAGGTTTCCTTCTCGAGAGCAGCAGCGATGAACCGTACGATGGCGGAAGATTTCCGTGCGACGGAGCGTGAAAAGTGGAGCATTCCGCGAAATGTTTCTAATGCGTTGTTTGTTTGCGCGCGCGCGCGCCCCGCGATTTACACAATGGCACTGAGACACGTCGACAGCCGTCGACAGATAACACGTTTATTTCTGCGGAATTCCTTTTTTTTTTGTTTGTTTGTTTGTTTGTTTTTTTTTTTCATCAAAGCTGATTATTTCCACTGACAGGAGAAAGGGACGGCCGCGCACTCGATATCACTTTCCATGAAATACCGATCGCTTTCCGATAGCGGGAAGCACTGATGTGCACGTCTATACTTCCGCCAAGAAGATGTATACGCACACGGAATCTCCGTGAATTATTAGAAGACAGCCGTTCGAGCGCGCGCGGCCTTGTTATTATCGCCCCAACATCCGCCAATTATGTTATCGCTCTTATCTCGGCCGCGAAACCGAAGAGATGCGTGCCCGTCTACAAAACCGTCAGAGTCCGCCGATACACACGCGGACAGGTACTGCTCCGCGGTTAATTACGTTACAGAGGGTCGAAACTCGCGCGTTACCGCTTTAACTCTGCCCTGTTATTACGATTATATTTCATTTTCGAGAGAGAAGTTAAAAGAGAGCTCGCGAATACACGACGAGACCTCACAGCGCGCGCTCATACTCCGGATGGAAATAATTATCGCGCATCGGTCGTGATTTTACACCCGAACTGCGAATCATCCGTAGCTGACGACGATGCGAAAAATCTCGATTTCGACGCGTAAGACGATCACCTGGCGCGATATAACAACTTGATCAAAGATGCAAAATTAAGTTACAGATTTATAAAAAGAGAATCGTAACGAAATATCTTTTAAAAGACGAGGCAGCAGCTTAAACTAACCCAAAGATACATATATTACAATAAAATATAAAACTAAAGACACGGCATAATTTTGTTGTGGACACAATAAATACGGACTAAAATCCGACAAATAAATACAAAATTTAATTTAAAAAATCGTTGCTGATATTCGATGAAAGAAGCAGCAGCGACGTGAGAGCCGAGAGGAGAGCTTTCCTCTCGAATAGCAGTCAATAATGAATATCGTATTCGAACGAACCGAGAGAGCAACACATAACTCCGATAATATATCGCTCCTGGTTTCGTTTCCTCTCGAAGAGGTCTTCGGCTTTCGCGCGTCTCTCGATCGCACTCGTCTTATCGCACAGTTTCTCGTGACTTCTGAATTCTTCGCTGAAAATCATCTCGCGTAACCCTCCGATAACTGTAACAGGCTCTTCGCCCGAGAGAGATATTTCTTCGCCTCGCTACCGTTACGTTACTCGATAAAAGTCCCGAACGCGGTTTATGTTGCGCTCGTGCGCCTATTTCTAAGTGCACGCACGCACCTGGCCTCCCGGGCAACACGGACCCGGCGCTTACGGTTCTTCAAGGGGAAAAAACACGATGGAATCGTTACGAGTGTCTCGAAACGCAATAAACAAAAACGTTTCTTCAATTGCTTCGCGATCTTGACGCGAAATATGAAAGACGCGTCTCTCTCTCTCTTTCTCTCTTTCTCTCTGCAGTGGATAGAAAATGTTAAAATAATAATTTGTAAAAGAAAATAGCAATTAATACGAGCTCGTAGCTCGTCAGGTATTTTACGCATGTTTTTAAATACGATCGCTATCTAATTATAACAGAAATATGTAATTGCGCGAGCGACTGCAAAGGAGGAGCGAAAAAAATGTTGGATTCATTTAATATAAATTTCCGTGACACACGTCCGCAAGTGCGGGAAATATCGGCAATTGCGAATATTTCTACTCGTGATAATTTGCGTAAAACGATCGAGCGCGATTAACGATAATAATTATTTTTTATTCGCATCCTACGTGCGCACATATTCTCGTTTATTAGTGCGCGCACAAACGTTTATCAATTTGCTGCAATAAACGTGACAGAAGCGTCTCCGCGTTCAGCGCGCGGCGAAACCGCCCATCTCGAACTCGCGCAACAACAGCAATAAAACGCGTCTAGGTACTTCTTCTTCTCGCGATAATCCGCGCGACGCGCGACTGCTCGTAAAGCACAAAGAAGGAAGGATATATATATATATATATATGTAATACGCCGAGAAGCGCAGATGAATAAGCGAGACGTGCGCTAAACGCGTGCATTCTCGCCCAGGTGGGGCTGCGCCAGTAGAAAACCCGTCTCTAACGGGGAGTTGCAGACCGACGAAGGTGCGCGAACACACACACACACACACACGCGTACACAAATATGTCGAATAAAAAAAATAACAAATCTTTTTCCCCGCGTGCGCGAGCATTTAATATTCCGGTCGAATGCGTCCGCTCGTGTGTCATGTCGTACGTTACGCGAGGAGAGCGGTAATCTAATACATCTTCGCGCTTACTGTGGATTCATTCTCTCGCTCGTGACCGTAACGATAATCGCGACAAACACAATCAGAAGAAGGATCACAATTAATATCTCGAACGAATAAAAAAATAACCAACGAGTAGACTTTTATTAAATAATATTAATTAAAATTTTTTTCTCTCTCTCTCTTTTTTCTTCCTGCGCGAAACAAGAATGCTCGCACGTCCGCCCAACGCTCGCGGTTCGCGAATGCTGTACGTCACCGGTTGATCGCGTTGGTTGCGCAACACTTCGACGACTTCAAGTATAGAACGCGTTCGTTTTTCACCGCGCCAATCCACCCTCGCTCGCTAACGCGCGAGCGTACAGGACACGGCGCCGACGGCTACGAGCAGCTACGGCTCGTGAGCTACGAGGGAAAGGGACGGACAGACACGCGCGATGAGATACGCTAAACACATATCACTTAGGTGGCGAGGAAAGAGAGAGATAGAGAAAGAGAGAGAGAGAGAAAAAGAGAGACCCAGTTCTGGGATCTCGATCTCCCGGCGCGAGCATACGGACGACTCCTTTCGTTGCCGACGACTATCACACACAAGCCGCGCCGCAACCGCGCGCCGAGCTGTGTGTGTGTGTGTGTATGTGTGTGTGTGAGGAGCACAACGACAATCTCATCAGCGACGATCGCCGATCCCGTGCAACGCTCTCGCAGATCTCGCGGCGAGAATGTGTTGGTCGGGCGTGGTCGCGGTGGCCATGGAATGCGCTCACTTTCACCGGGAGCGCGGCCCGACGGACGGTAAATGGAGAGGACAAAATAGACGCGGAGAAACGCAAAGAGAGAGAGAGAGAGAGAGGCGGAGGATGAGGGGACAGAAGCGAGGGGGAGGGAAAGAACACGGGCACCCAAGGTGCACGCACACGAAACATGCCGCCGCGGCGTCGAGTATGTGCCGCACCATGAGAAGCGCACGGTGCGCTCTCCTTTTTCCCGCATTCTCTTTCTTTCGTTTCTCTCCGCTTCGTTAAAACACAGATTCAATTTTGTTTATGCATATCAAGTAAAAAAAAAAAGTTATGCAGAACTCGCGAGATAAGTGAGGAATTCGATGATATTTAAATTAATCAATTTTTTTCTGCAAAAAAGCGCTCGATTATCTCGAAAGTTGCGAGGAAGAAAACGACGAGGGATCCTCTCTATTTTATCCACCTATTAAAATTGACGGCGCTAATCAATCACGCGCGGGACGAGCCGCGTGCGTTGCGGCATTAAATGCGCCTTCGAATCATAAATATAAATTACAGTCACGCAGTCGAAGCCGATCGAACTGGCTAATAAGTATCTTGCTCACTTCCGTTACACTGAATTTGTTCGCCGATCGACCTCTTCCTCGTCGAAGCCCTTTTACTGTGTGTCAGGTGCAGCTCGAGATCCCGCGCGCCGCTGAAACCGCAAGAGGCTTGCGTACCGCAAGATTTATTCGCGAAATAAATACGTATCTCCTCGAAGAAGTTACGTAAGCCGGCGTCGTCAACTCAAAGACTCGCACATCGTCGTGTTTCGCGCGCGATCTTTGCGTTTGCCGTGCGTATACCTACGTCCAAATAAATCGCGTTACAATCGACCGCCGTCCTCGAAACACGCCGTTATTTTATTTGCACGCCTGCGTTTCGATTCGAGCAAACAGGAAATTGTTCGCGTCGTCATTGTTCCTCCCTTTGTGATCAATTAAAGCTGTCGCGACGTTTCTTCTCTCGCTGCTGTTCGCTCGTTTTCGCGATTACGTAAAGTTTCTGGGACGCGTTTCTCGCCGATTCCACAGAGCTCGGCGTTTTCGGGAGGAAGGTCCTCGGATCGGATTGTCAAAAAGGAGAAAACGAGGGAAGAAACTCGGCGCGCTTTTATTGCACTCTTTTCGTATACGCGCCTCGTAAAAATGCAGAATTTACGATCGTTACCGCGCGGAACGTACGCGGCGGTAATTAATTGCCGGCCACCTTGCGGAAAAGGATTCGCCCGAGACTTCATCGCGCTCGAGAGTGCCGAAATGACCGCTTGCTCTCGAAAACGTGAGAGACAAGTCCGCGAAAAAGGGACGCTCGCGCGTGTTCTCGCAGACAGATCGCGTTTGCTGCCAAATTGCCGCGATATTTCATTAAGCTCTACACTGTCATATATTTCAGAACGAAACTTGTTTCAGAAGATTGTACGGAGGTTAAGTAAACGAAAAGTAAACCTGATGAGTTCGATTAACACGCGATTGAAGTGATCAGCTACTTGTTTTTAAAAAGCAGTTTTTAATTTCACATTAATCTTGTCTCGTTCAGTTTTTAAACTCATAAATTTCTACGTTCATTCTCTCTTCGATAATATTATACACACTTTTAAAAGTATGTTGTTTGATAGATACACCACGATGTTTTAATTATCAAATAAATTGTGTTCTTAATTGTCGCAATCAGAGAGCACGTTTTCAGACGAGGCAGCGCATTTCTGCGCGTTTTAACGCAGAACAAAGTAACGAGAGACAAGCATCGACGAGAGCGCATTGTTCTGTTTTATTGTCGCGTAATTAGTCGCACGGATTTTCAATTACTTACTTGTACCCGACGTAATTACGTACAAAACGTTCCCTTTTCCTGCCGCCCTAGCGTTTTTTTTTTTTTTTTTTTTATTGTATCGCGCTGGTTAACATAGTTGCGAGTAACGTGCATTCGTTTGACGCGAATGTGCGCCCGTAGGAGATCGAGCGCTGTGTATATCTGATGCACGACCGATCAATTGGCATTTTCCTGAAATAATTGCATATTATATACGAGTAATTTTCACCCGCGGCCGTTCAACCGTGAATACGAGCGCTCTCCTCGACGCCCGGGATACAAGAAGAGGGAGAAAAAAAAAGGAGACAACGTTGCGGAGCGATACATGCGTTGCATCATGTCGACCGATAATATTATATCGCGGCTTTGACGACCTGCCAGACACACACACACACACATACATACATACATACACACACACACACACAACGCACGAATATCGATCTTTCGACGAGGACGCGGTTGTTCGCGATAATCGACAGTTTTGCCCGCGGATTGTACGACAACAAACACCGTGCGTTCGTCAGATTGATTGAGCCGTCAGCTGATAAGACAATATAAAAAAAAAAAAATAAAAACTGATGCGCACACGCCACCGAAATTTGTTGTAAAATACATTGGAAAATACAGCGAGCAGAGACCGATTTATATAGAAAAAAAAAAAAAAAATAGATGATTTCTTTCTCAATGCCACACGAAAATGGAGAAGAAAATGAATCAGCGTCTCGCCACGCGAGGCAAGGAGCCTTATAATATTCTTTCTGGAGCGAAGCGAGGCGGCTGCAGCTGCAGCCAGCCGTGGCCTTCCCCAACGTCATCGGCGCGGATACTTGCGCTTTCCTTGCGGTGCTCCAGTCGGAAAGGCTAATTAAAGCAAGACAACAACAAAGAGAAAAGAAGCCGCGAGTAAGCCCGGCAACCGGCCCGGGATTGTTTATACGGTCCGCGCCGTAGCGAAACCAGTTTTCGTCATAATTCGGTTTGGTCGCGACGGAAGGATTTATCGGTGGAAGCGATCGCGCTGCTCGTTTTAAACGTTCAAAACGCGCGCACTCGAATCTCCCCAGCGCTTATATCGTTGCCTTTTATTAACGGGGCGTATGCTCGTAAAAAATAATATGAGAGATAATTTTTTATTACGAGTGTAAAGATAAAAAATGTTAAAAAATTGAATGACGCTATGTATTTTTACCTCGGAACTTTCTGACAAAAAAATCGCACTCTAACTGTTCGCGACGCGTCGATCACAAAGAACAAAATTTCTCAAAGTTCGCGCGAAGGCCGTCGCGAGAACAGAACGCGTACGGAGACGAGCGCGATGCGATAATGTTGAAAAATTATCGATCACAAAAACTTATGTGTGCCAACGTCTTTCTCAAATTACACGTCCATTACGGCGGCGTTATTAAATACACGTCCATTATTGAATTACCCGACAGACGTTGCACACATACACGTACAACGAGCCGCGAAGTCAGTGCGCGCTTCAATTTCGAAAGAGTTACGCTCGCTCGCTCGCTCGCGTACACGCCTCTGGTACGTACAGTTGCCGCCAGCGAAACTGGGGCCCGTGTTTTCGCCCCGACATTCGACCGATGACCCTCCCCGGTGCCGCACGTTTCGCAAAGCGCAATAAGTCTTCTCTTAATTTTCGCCGCGATTCCTGACGGCGGGCCCTCTATTCGCCGCGCGATGGGCGTGAAACGCAGTAATTGCGGTCGGGCCGAGGCGGGTTTACATTAACGGCGCCTCATTGCGATTCGCGACGCGCCCGATTACCGGCGCGGTAACGATTATTAAACTCGCGCGCGAGGAAAAGAACGCCGCGCGATTAATTACGCGAAGGCCTACGCGACAGAACGATAATTAAGGGCGATATGATTGAGATATATACATTCTCCCGGGGAGAGATCTGATTTATTTTCAATCGGGCGACACACAATCATCCGCCGTTGCGCTCGATCACAAGCAGCGCGCGTTTTTAAAACACTCGCGATTCGCTTTAATTGCCTCCGCAATGGGTGCCATCTTTTTAATTACCGTCAAATTAAAATCCAATTCGAGCAAAACCGGCTTGAAATTACATTTATCTCTCACGGATTTCTTCGCACGTTTAATATCAATAATCTCGACATTTTATTTTTCGCGAGGGGAGAGTCGAAGATTTTTCTTTTTTTTTTCTTTTTTTTCTTTTTTTTCGAGCGAGAAAAATCTCGGCGATTAACGCGGTCTTAATGGCGAGTTAAAAGCGAGATCAAATTAAAACCGCTGGAATGCAGACGCACAGAGTGCAAGCGCGCGTTCCATTTAACGCGTGCATCGCATTTCACGGAGCTCGTACAATCGATTCACTCGAGATATTCGAACAGTACATTATCGCTCGCCAAGTTCTCGTGCTCTCTACCCGCGCGCCGGTCCGGTCCCGGGGAGTGGATGAGGTACCGTTATGATTGCGCCAGAGCCGAGAGCATGCTCCGCATGCGCCAACTACTGTCCACTGTTATAATAATCGCAGCAGGAAGAGATATCGCGTAGCGGAATTTTCGCGGCCCTTGCCCCCGCAGCGCGCATTTTTCCATCACGACGAATACAAAAGGGCACGACAGTATCTTCATCTTCACCTTCGCGTTTAAAGCACAAATTTTCCCAAGACAACACATTTGAAAGAAGACTATCTCGAATGAATCGTCCCGTAAATTTACGACGTTTAAGTTTGCGAAAATTTAAATTTACAAAGATTTGTCTTTTTTTTTTTTTTTTCAAAATTTATCGAATTCGAAAAAGATATAATTGGTTGCAAAAACGATCCGAAAACTGTCTATTTCATCGATCGGTCTCGCCTTGTACACACTATTAAAAGCGGTGACACATCGAGATTGCGCGCCAAACCCGTTTTCGCGAAGTCCGGGCTATTAGAAGCATCTGCCAACGACGACGCCAATTACTTTTCCGCGCACTTTTGCGTCTCTCTTTCTTTTAATTGCCGGGCACGGCCTCCGCTCCGGATTCGATCGTGCCGTCTCGAGTAAATGATCACCTGAGAGAAAACGAATCGAATATTTGCAGTTCGAATAAAAAGTGTATTGCACAAATTACCAAACGATCAATTCCGATCGGTCGTAAAATAACGCGAGCTCGATTACTGCCAAAATGCTTCGACATGTTACGAGAAGACTCATTCCGCGCGTGTAAGTTCGTTACACAGATAATCGAAGGTTTCTCTTTCCGTGTATACAAAGTAAAAAGAAAAAAAAAAAAACAACACGACAGCGCGAAGTTCGTAATTTCGATACGGAGATAACGATTTTCGACACACAAGTTTTTCCGCTGTTCTCAAGCAAGCAAGCAAGCGATCGTCACTAGAAAGCGGGTTCCGAAAGAAATGAGACAAAATTTATCACGACCGGCCTCGAAGTCGGTTTTCGCTCCACATTTCGGTACGGCACTCGTTCCGCGTTTAATGAGACAGACGCGCTCTTTTGACCGAACCTGTTCAACCGACAAAAGAAAGACCAAGTACGCGCGATGAATGTCAACGACGATTAATTAGCACACGCGTGCAATTCCGCGAGGCGACTCTCACGAAACAACGCGCAAGTCTGTTCTAGTCGCGTGACGTCTAATTACACACAGAAATAAACTCGTACACGCACAAAATATCGATAATATCACGATGCATAACCATACGATACAAATGACATATTTTTTCTGTACGCAAAGTAATTTTCACGATGTCTCAACGCGGAAATAAAATTGTTTGTCGGAGGAAGTGAGAACAATCGTAAATCGCTCTCGTTGCAACCAGATCGACTGCAGTTGCGAGATCGAAGGATCACGAAGGTGATCACGGAAGTCTATGATCTTATGACGTGAGTGTCCGACACAGCTACCGCAATGCGCGGAGACGACTTTGTAATCTAATGATTCCCATCGCAGAGTTCGACTCTTCGTTCGAGAGAACTTTCGAAACGCGCACAACAATCTCTCCTCGTTTCATCTACGTTGACGTAATTGTGGCGGAAATTTGATTCATATCGCTATAACCTTTATTTCACTGTAGGATAATACAATTTTTTTTTCAATTGTTTTCTTCGCTGTGAGAGGAGATCGATTGAAATATCGAGTCCACGACGATTGATTTGACGTAAGAGATGTACAAACGAGATATAAACTGTTTCGAGAATGCAAATGAGAACGTACGCCGGTTCGCGAAAAATAACCCGATCGAGAAAAAAACACGAGACTGCGCGGAATCTGCTCTCGGCTTTTTCACATCCGTTTGTTTGTCAATTATCGCGGTTGAGACTTCGCGTTTCTTCTCTTTTTTTAATGACACGCGTAAAAATTCTTGAGAAATTCGTGATAAAAGCGAAAATTAAAAATTCACATTCCTGGCTGTCTTTACTTCTTTCGGTTGTTTTGAACAGAAATCGTTTCGACCGATTGTTGCCTCGACGTGTTTCGAAGCGAAATGTTTTGAAGCGAATGTCATCGCGTTCATTTCAAAACAGCTCTGATAAGCGAAGAAAATATGACATACAGAATCACACCTCTGTCTATTCCATTGGCAGTTTCTGATTCGGGGAGATGGATGGCAGACGCGATAGAGGGGGGTGTTGCCGAAATTATTTTCCCCTACTTTACCTGTACTTGATAATCGGCGTTTGCCCGGTACAGGTGTGCGAACACTTGTCATCTTTTTCTTCAAAGATGAATGTTACTTGTAATTACTGTTCGAAGAACTTTGCTACAGAGCAAGATTTCAACGTTCACACAGAAATGTTTCATCAAATTGCACATTCAACTAACAAGCTGGTAAGTTCTCGAAAATTTATTAGAAGACGATAGCAAAACCTGATTCGGGACAGTTGCCGAGACAGTTTTCTGTCGCTTAAACAGAATTTGTTCGATTTTTGTTCGAAACGCAATCAAGTAATGTTTGTTACCGTCTCCTTTGAGAAAGATTTCCTGCGAATATTGTTCACTCAAATTCAAGACAATGGAAAACTTCGTCGAACATGTTCATGCATGCGTGTGGAAAATAATGGTAAGTATTTAAAAAAATATTTTAAAAGTATTACGACAATAGAAGTGTTATTCCGATAAGAGAATTTGCATTTCTGAAATCGTTATTCGTCAGAGTAACGTTACTTTCGAGTCGTCTCTTATGTAGTTGTGCAATGCTCGTCATCTTTTTCATCAAACGACTTTCTATTTGTTACAGACAGCCAAGATGATCGAACACGCTTCTTTTTACAGAATGAAAGCACTTGAACAACCTCTGAACTTGAAAGTAGTAAGCTTTTTAAAAAATATATTGCAATCAATGAAAAACTGATTTAATGGAAAAAGTTGATCTATCGAAATCGTTTTTTTTTTTTTTTTATTATTATTATTATTTTAAGAGACTTAGTTTTGCGGAGTATATACTTGTGTGATACTTTATAGATACCTCCTACTTCGCTTACGACTTCAACTGTCGAACGAAATTACGCAGAACAAAACTTGAGCAGTCCCACTACAGTATCTAAAGTAAAAAAACTAAAGAAAAACAATTATGTAAGTTTTTTCGAAGATATTAAAATCCATGAAAAATTGATGCAAAATGGAGAAGGTTGGATTGCTGAAATTCATTTTTCGTCAATTTAACAAACTTGCTAGTTGGCTTTGCAGAGTATAATAGTGATAATTTTTAGGCTTTATATGAAACTGCTTGTGACAACTGTTTGAAGAAATTCAAACATGTGAGAGACCTTATCACACATAAAAAAATATGCGAGGCTGAAAAAATAAAAGTGGTAATTATCTCACAAAATTTTGAAGACTATTTCTTCCGTCAAAAGTAAGGGGTTCGTTTCTTCGTAGTATAATTGTGTAATATTTTATACAGGTGCCTCTTGCGTCGCGTACGACTTCAAATGCCGAACAGAATTCCACGGAACAAAACTTGAGCGATCCCGTAAATGAAGTACGTGAAGTCAGAAAACTGAATGAGAAAAACAATGAGGTAAGTTTTTTTTCTAAAATATTAGAATCGTGGAAAAATTGATGTAACGATTGGATTTCTGAAATCATTTTCCGTCAATTTAACACACAAGCTTGCTAATCGGCTTTTGCAGAGTATGATTGTGTAATAGTGCTAATTTTTTTAGGTAGTTTTATTTCAAATTGCTTGTGCAAACTGTCCGATGACATTCAAATATATG
The DNA here is from genome assembly GCA_014825475.1 of Pseudomyrmex flavicornis. Taxonomy (NCBI): domain Eukaryota; kingdom Metazoa; phylum Arthropoda; class Insecta; order Hymenoptera; family Formicidae; genus Pseudomyrmex; species Pseudomyrmex flavicornis. The sequence continues at coordinate 19,258 of QVNW01000276.1, forward strand.
AAAGAACTTGTCGCACACAAGAAAACATGTCAGGCTGGAAACTATCAAAATAAAAAAAAAGTGGTAATTATCTCAAAAAAAATTCGAAAACGACGAAAGCGTTTGATCTGACAAAGTATTTGTATTATCGAAATCGTTTTCACAGTAACGAACTCGCTAGTCGGCTTCTCTGTAGTATAACTGTGTAATATTTTATACAGATGCCTCTTGCTTCGCTTGCGACTTCAAATGTCGAACAGAATTCTATCACAGAACAGAACTCGAGCAATTCTACTGAAGTGTGTAACGTTACAAAACCTGATTATCACTTACTTGACAATCAGGTGAGTTTTTCGAAAATATTATTGTAATAGAAAAAGTTGGATTGCCGAGATTCATTTTTCGTCGCTTTAACGGAAACTTGCTACTCGATTTTTCCGGAGTATAGTTGTGTGATACGTTTTAGATATTTTCTACCTCAACACCGACTTCAAGTAACGTATACTGTGTACAGAAAGAAGACAATTCGGAAGATAATTCGTACGATTCTAGTCAAATATATCACGCTACAAAATCTCAGAGCGATACGGTAAGTTTCAAAAATATTATAGAATCTATGAAAACCTGATTAATATTTTTTAAAAGATATCGTTTTCTTCGAAGAGTCTTTTCTCGGACAAAAGTTCAGTGAACGTCAAGACAGAACAACTCAGCAATGATGATAAGTTATGTTATACGCCTCCGTACACACCGGTAAGTTTTTGAAACTGTTCTAGTTACAAAATAAAAATCAGATCTGGTAGGTTTGCTCTGCTTAGAGGTCTGTCACTTTAACAGACCTTGTTAATTGAACATACACTGCTTTATTGTCATTTTCTTTGAAGACTACCGTGCACTGTGAAAACTGTTTACTGGAATTCGATAAAGTGATAGAACTCGTCGTACATAGTCAAACATGTCAAATGAGAAAGAATGCGCGCGCGATGGTAAGTTTTTTGAACTTATTAGAAAGATAAGACCACTGTGATCGTGTCGTGAGATTTCTCTGACAAAAAACTATATTTTCTATGTCGCTACAATAAAATTGTTACGTTCTTCTTCACAGATACTGCCCCAATGTATCTCTTGTTTGCAACAATTCCCATCACTGGAAGCATTGAATATACATTTTTCACAATGTGTAAAAAAAGACGAAATTTACAAGTGTCCGGTAAGAAGTTTTCGAAAATACCTATAAAAAGTAATAGAGGTACTTCATAATAAACAACTTATGTTGTACGTACCGTTACTGTTTTAGTTTTAAGTATTGTGTACAGAGCGAAATTCGAATTTACATTTATTTTTCATTGAAATTAACGTAAGGACTGCGGAGATTCGTTCGGGACCAAATACCAATTTCAAGCGCATTTTCGATTTTATTGTCAGAGAGAACGTCGAAATAAATGCGAGTAAACTGCAACATTACTGTCATATACAAAAAGGTATTGTCTTTACGTGATTTTGAGTCATATTTATATAAAAACAATTAATATTTAAGTAATTTGTGTTACAGACGCCAAGTAATAATCTCCTTTTGCACATTCAACTTTACAACATGAATATACAGAAGAAAGATTATAACTATCGGTAAAGTTGTATTACAACGTAATGGGACATGCTGCAATCCAAATGGGACAATGAAAGAACGAGAAAATTTTCTTCCGCGTTTGACAATCAATTAGACAACTATGTAATTAATTACATGTTATTGACTACAGTTTACGATTATGTTTTTTAGTTAGTTTGTTTCTAATATATTCTAATATTTCTTGACGAGTATGTATTGTAAAACGGAACAATTCATATGTATTGTACTTGTATGGCTGCGTTCGAGAAGCGCGCTATCTGCGCTCTTTCATCACTCCATCTTTATCGATCATTAAGATATAAAACAAAGATGGAATGGACGCAATAGCGCTGATAACGCGCTCCTTGAACGCGAGAATTCATATCTTTATTGTTTATTCTTCTATATATTCTATTATCTCTACTTTTTTCCGCGTTTCTAGTTCATTTTATATTGCGTTCGAACTTTAATATTATACTCTACATTGAAGTTATATATATGTAGATATAATATCTAGATGCAGTTCGTATAAATCTAGATACAATTATACATATATGTAACATCATTTAGTTTTAATCATTAATTTACATACTTCTCACAAAACGTTTTCGTACACTTTTATCTTGCAATTTTAGTCAAATATGATTAAAGAAAACATGTTATCTCTTTCATATAGATGCCGTAAGAAACCAGAGAGTTTTACCTGCTTTGATACATATGTATTTAACCGATACATATGTACAAACTGTATAAATCGCACACGACTCTCTAGTATTCAGTTTATTGATGAGAAAAATAATAAGGTCAAAAAGAAATGATCGCTGGATGCATGTGCGAAACATTTTTTAAAAATCGATGTGTACAGATGTGGATTTTCGAATTTTTATATTATTATATAAATGTAATTCGAAAATTGTATGATTTAAGTTTACATTTTTAAAATATATTTTACGCGTACGTACATCCAGCGATCGGCTCTCTTCCTGGACTTATTATTTCTCTCATTGTTGTGTTAAATATATAGTTTCAATAATAAATATTTGTAGTATTTTTTTCTAAAGTATGTTTGTTAATGTTAATAAAAATAAGCACGCGTATTCGAAATTGTTAGCGGTTTCGTTTGTAGGCGCTGAAGAAACCTGTTAGATCTGAAGAAACCTCAGTCGCGGTTTCTTTTATCGAATATTCTGCCGATGATATTTTCAGAAAAGTTAAATAAATTTCAAATAAAGAACAAATATATAGAGGTACATATATACTAATTTATATTTCAATATTTTTTATATATTTTTTTTCATATATTTTCGAACTAATCGGAAGCAAGAAACTGCACAGAAACTCACTAGTTTTAACAACTAGTTTTGCGTCTAACAATAATTAAGCGTCAGCTCATTACAACCTTCCAGTCAGTAAAAGTGGCCAGTAACTAATCGGTAATCGGAAAAAAAACTTGCCAATTGGCTTGATTTTTACTAGGGTAGTTTTAGGCCAAACAAACGTCGCTAACTTCTGTCTAGTAATACTAGAGGTTAGTGAACGAAAACCACTGGCAGGTTATTGGTCGGTTAACCTAGTAGAAGTCTGGCTCGACTTCTACTAGGGATAATAGAGAAGGCTTCTCTGCCGAAACCTTGTTGTAACGGATTTCTTAGTCAGCGAGGGCTCCGTTCGGTTGTGTTCTAATATTTGTTCTATCTTTTTGCTTCAAAGATGCAGTCTTGTGACTCTTCTTCGTTGAACTTTGAAGAACAGCAAGAAGAATTCAACAATCAAGTTACAACATGTGTTATCAAAAAACCACGTCCACTGAATCCCGAAGAACAGCAAGAACAGGAAGAACTCAACGACAATTATATTAAAACATGTGATGTCACAAAACCTGTGTCTGTGCCGGTAAAATTTACAAAACTATTAGAAAACAATAACAAAAGAAAAACGTGATCGAATAAAGAAATTACTCTTTGTCGAGATCGGTTGCAGAACTATTCGTTGAATTTGCAAGATATAATTAAATAATATTTTTTTATTATCTTTTTTTTAAAGCTGATTTCCTGTGAACACTGTTTAAAAACGTTCAAGAGCGTGAAAGAACTCGTCATACACAGTCTATTATGTAATATGAAAAGCAACAAGTATACAACGGTAAGTTTTTCGAAATTATTAAAGCGATACGAAAAGATGGCAGCACTCATCTGTAAATACATTGCTCTATCAAAAATAATGTTCGTCGACAACAAAATCGATTTTTTTATTATCTTTTTTTAAAGCTGACTTCCTGTGAACATTGTTTAAAAACGTTCAAGAGCGTGAAAGAACTCGTCACACACAGCCTATCATGTGATATGAGGAACAACAGGTATACAACGGTAAGTTTTTCGAAATTATTAAAGCGATACGAAAAGATGGCAGCACTCATCTGTAAACACAATGCTCTATCAAAAATAATGTCCGTCGTCGACAACAAAATCGATCGTCGGCTTTTGAGTTGTGCGGTAAAAATATGTACTTTCTTCTTCGCAGGTATTACCTAAATGTGTCTCTTGTATACAACAATTCCAATCGCTAGAAGAATTAAATAATCATATTTCGCAATGTCCAACAAAAAACCACAGTTTTGTATGCCCGGTAAGAGTATTGGAAATATTTATACAAAGGACACAAGCATAGTCTTTGCATTAGAGATACTTCATAATAAGCAAATCTACTCGTTATTGTTGTCTAATTCACATTTATTCGTTTTTTAAATTAATGTTAGGACTGCGGAGATTCGTTCTGGACCAGACATGAATTTCAAGCGCATTTTTATTCTTATTGTCGAAAAGAAAGACGAGAAAGATGGCAATAAAATTGTAGCACACGTTCTCTTTCTATCATATTAAAAAGGTACTGTTTTTAAACAAAAACATTGAGTCTACATTCAATAGATTGAACAATTCTTTTTGCTGGCCATGTAATGGCAAAACTATTTTTTTCCGTGTAGGACACTCAGATACGAAAAGCGTATATGTGTATATACGCCCATACCATATTTATTACATTTTATTTTACATTTTGTTTCTATATATAGAACAGGAAACGTCGAAAACACACACACACACACAGAAACGTGCGTCGTAAACTCTCCATAAGTCAGCGTTGAGTTGTCAGCGACGCGTTCCGTCCACGATCGCATTTTGTTACAAGCGCGCCGAAGCGAAAGGATTAAGATGAAAACGAGTAACAATGTGTTACAAAGAATGGTAGAAGATGACAAGTGCAATAATCCTTTTTTGCATACTCAGGACATAAATGCAAGAAAACATAGTCCATGTGGTGCTCAATTATATGTACATACATAGACAGTAAGAATTAATTCAATAAATAAACAAATAAATAAATAAATAAATTATAATACAATAAACAATATACAGATTGCAATACAAATGTGCATTGAGAATTGCAAAGCCTTTCCGCAAAACGGATTTCGCGACACTAATGTCACACATAATCGCGGCATTAAATTTAAATAATTTAAAGCTATGCGAAGTGTAAACTCCGCGGTATTTCAGGATTTCAAAAGGTGACGATTTACGTTAATAAAATCCCGTCGCTATTGACGATATGGAAATGTCGACCTGAAACTGACATTTTGTCGCGACGCGTGGAAACGCGAAAACATTAGTCGTATATATATACGTTATATATTATCGACTGGCACACAAGAGCTGAAGCTGTCGAAGTAATTGTTGCTACGGCAAAACGACGCCAAAACTTGGCGTTGCAATAAAGAAAAGGTCAATACGATCATAAAGTAGGCAAAGGTATGACTGCGTTGATAATGACTCAACCGAATCGACACTACAACGATAGGAAATCGAACAGGAAGAGATTGCTCGATGTGTGTGGCATGAAACTTTTTCATATATTATATCTCCCTAATTAAATTAGAGTTTTTTATTAGATTAGTTTTGTTTGTTTCGCTGCTTTCTAGGCGAGAATTGTTAGAAGAAGAACAAGCTTTTTGTCAAAGCACACCTGTATGTTTCGCGCGTTCGCAATCGATTCCATCGATCGTGGCCATCGCGTAGCTCGTTTTACCGCCAATTCTCGCTCGCGCGCAGTTTCACCGGGAGCACTTTTATGGACCCATCGATCCGCAAGTTGTAACGTTATCCCATCATGGGACAAGGAAGAGGCGCGCACACGCCCAGTTCGCGTTCCTCTTAGCGGGACTTCTTTTTCTAGCAACGCTGTTACGTGAGTGCCAGAGAGGAACGGTCCCGCATGTCGATGCAATCATCTGATGTGTTGCGGTATGCGGGACCTCGGCTTTATTGAGGTTTCTGAGAGCGGAATCGTTTGTCGACGTTCGCGAACTCGGTGTCCACGTGTCTCGCGGGAAGAATCGCGGAATTGGGAATTGATTGAATGAGTAATTTGAATAATTAGCTTGTTATTTAAGTTGTTTCAATGTTTAAATTTTATTCGGAGTTAACGCGCGGTTCCTATTACGCCCCGATTCTTCCGCAAAACTGACCAAAAATGTTTTATAAAAATGAATAACAAATTTTAAAATATATAAATTATCTAAATTTTATTTGTGCACCCTCTTCCCCATGCTGTTATTGCTTTTTCGTAAAAATAATTAATTTGCTGGTTCCCGACACGCTTCAATGGCGTCGCGGACGCCAATGCAAATTGATGTTCAATTATCCGCGCAGATAGATCTCCGGCAACTGCCGGAACCGGAAGCCTGCCTGCAGTGCCTCACGTCGCGAAAAACGCGCGGTATCGAACATCATTTGCGAGCCGTTGAAAGCCCCATAGGCCGGCGCGAAACCACATCAGAGACGGCGACGGCCGCATCTCGCTCTTGGACTTCCGCGCGGCGCGTATCGCGATGTTTATCGAACCGTTCGCGAATCGGCCACCAAGTAGCCCCGGAAGCGTAGACTCGACTCGCCACCACGTCGTCAGGAGTCGCTCACCTGGCGGGAGGTAAGAGTTTGCGCGGCGCGATGCGTGCGCGGCTGTTCCTGGCGCGGCGAGCGCGTTAATAATTTAAGCGCTATCTCGGACGTCGAAAAACGAAGTAAAAACAACAATGAGGAGGCGAGAGAAAGGGGCGACGAAGAGATGCATAGTAAAACGAACGGAAAGAGAAAGTTCCCTAGCAATGCAACCGCATTCACAAACTAATCTTGTTTGTTACGTGGATTTTTGAAAGATCTCTTCATCAGAGAGATCTTGTAAATTAATTATTGAGCAGATCTGTCAACTGATCATGCTAATGTCTATTCCTTGAGAGTAATAAAATAATATTTCATCTATATGCGATGCCAATTAAACATCCTAGATGAATGTTCGGATCGAATTCAGTTCGAATTATTACGTACATTAATTTAAATACGTTTAAATAAGTAAAAAATATATATATTTTGCACAAACATTTAACACATTAGCTCGTGTCGACCGAGTAAAGTCTTCGTTAATTCAATAAAATAACATTTTAATATTGTAACCGTTCTATTTAGAGAAAGTCATTAAAATAATTCATGATGATAATAAAATAATTCTAATTGATTGCATCAGCTTCTAAAAATGCTTTTTTTTTTTATCTAATACCTAATCCTTATTTGGACACATTATTCATATGACAACAATATAATAATATACTACTGAGGAAATATAATTGTTTTAAAATTCTCTCGCACTCTCATGACACTTTACGTGATCACCCGGAACGTCCGGAAGTTTCTCGCTACCGCGCGCTCTTCCTGAAGGCGAACACGATAATATACATCGTCATTCGCGGCGACGAAAAGGAAAACGAAGCGGCTACGCGTACAAGCTTTTCCGGGGAGGAGAACGTGGTTAGTGACAGAAAGAGAGCGACGGCGGTAGCCCCAAGAAGCAGGAGGTCGCGGAGAAAAGGGAGGAGAAGGAAGAGGTGGTGAATGTCGAGAAACCGAGGCGTAATTCGAAGCGTAGATGCATCGATAGCGATCAGCGACTATCCTACTCGGGACCGGCGCTGATCGCCAGGACACGTCCAGGCTCCGATATACACGTGATATATACACACGCACATACTGTCCATAGCGCGATTCCACCTCCGTTCCGCGGTCACTATGCGCGCACAAAAGCGCTCTTCTCTCCTCCCCCGACGTATGCGTCCACTCTCTCGCCGCCCCCTACCTTCTTCCCTCTCTTTCTCTATCTCTCTCTCTTTCTCATACTTATGTGCACGTATTATCTAGCGTATAGAAGAGAATGCGAACGGACGTATGGGCGGTCTGGTCGCCCGACGATGGCCGGCGTCTTCAAAAATGTAAGGAGCGGAGTCGCGTCACGTCCATTTCAAAGAATCGCAATTTAAGAGCTCTCTGTCTTCTCCCAGAGAAGATGTTGCTCCTTTCAGTGATCTTATTAGCTTAACTTTTCGTTTTATTAAATCAAAAATCTTTTTTTTTTTTTATCTAATCAAATCCTTATCATTAAATGTTTTACATGTAAAAACATTATTGAAATAATTTATCACCGTTTATTGGACATAAAATTACTCGCAAGTCGTTGACACGTTTCGCAAGGCGCAAAACGGGAACCGGGGGCGGGGTCGCGATGAGAACCGCTGCTCGGGAAGCGGACTCTCGGAGCACTTTATCTCCGGGATGTGGGTCGCGACTGCCGCCCGCCACGCGAGCCCACAGCGTGCGCGACTACTACACTATCTTAAGCCCGGTCCACACCTGGTTTATGTTGCGATTCGCGGGCGCAATGGACGCCGCGCGGCGAGCTCGGGACACGCTTCGCGCTTCCTCGAATACGCGTCCCACGAGCGTTCATGATCACCTGAATCGGACAACTATCGCCGTCGCTGTCGAGATCGCAGATAAAGGCGATTATTATTCTGGTCTACCAAGCGGACACCCATTCACATGCTAAATAAGCATCTGTACAGTCTGACATTTAGCCGATCTCCTTAAAGTTGTTTTTAAATTTTGCGCGACTTTCCGAGGAGATTGTTCCGTCGCGAGAGGGTTAAAGTATTAATTGTAAGACGCGTTAAAGAAAGAAAGTTAAAGAGAGAAAAACACTCAAGAAACATCAGTTTTCCGTGTTTTTTTGTAAAATGCTCGAGGAAAGATCGAACGTGCGATGTAGCGAATTGTACATTAATTTAACGTGCGGCGTGAAGAAGGCGCAAAAAGAGGCCTGTTTGTGACCGCGTATATACATCCGACACATTATACAACCGTCTTCATCAGCTTTCGCGGGGAATAATCGGCGCGCGTGCGGTAAATTTGCGCGTTATACGCTCCCGATAGAAGAAGTTCGCGAGTTTCCCGCTTTCCATCGTCGGAACGAGGCTGCAGAAAAGCCAACGATCCGGCGGATCCGCCGTCGGCGCTTCCCGTCGGAAAACACGCAATTTCCTTTCGACCCAACAATTCGCGATCGTTCGCCGCAATCAGACGGCGAGTCTTGTAGAGCTCTCGACCTCTTTCGGATTTATGAACCGCCGCGTAATTCCCGACGCGATTCACGCGCGTTCGAAAATTTATCGCGATCGCGGGAGAGAAGTTTGTGATATCTATCGCGCCGCGTGCAATTTCCTAGAATTTTCATCTATCGAAACTTTTACAACGCTGTAAATCGCGACGATAAAGTTGCGATTTACAATCGCGGGACCGCGGAACACGACGCCAAATCGATTGGCTGCTGAGCTTCCGCAGCGGTTGTCGACGACATGGATTCGTCGAGCGTGTGAATGAAGTAATTACAAATAAACGTTATAAATTACGACTCAAGTGTAGATGAAAGTCGAGAAAAGGATTCTAGTCAATACTATTTCCAAACGTAGAAAATATGAACAAAATAAGATTAGAGTTCTTTTTACACAAAAATATTTAAAAATTATAATTACATTAAATCATTGTTGCATGTGATCGCAATAAGAAAGGTCTGGATTTTTGTATAACATCAGTTGTATACGACAAAAAGGCGGAACCGTCGAAGAAATCACCGTTTGATTTTTTACGCCCCGGCGTTCCGTAAAATTTTGAGCTCCATCCCGCACGCGAGTATATCTGTATATAATAACTAGAGTTTAGCAGTTTAATGACTGGAACGGGTTACAAATTGCCGGATAGTTTGTTAGATGATAGCTCCGACGATGATTATCTCCGATATCGCTCAGTTTAGCGATTGAACTCTCGCTTACGTCTTAATGAGCAATTATACTAAGAAAAACTCATTTGAGAGAGAGAGAGAGAGAGAAAGAGAAGTCGTAAAAATCGCGACACACGGAGAACGTGGAAAGTTTGCGCGAATAAAATCGCACAATAATAAATAAATTATGAAAATGAAACGCGACAGCGAAGGAACAAAAAAAAAAAATCTTGCACGTCCAATTAAAAATACGATCTCGAAGTCAACATCGTAAAATTCTTGGGTCGCAAGTAGCGTAGTTGATTTATACGATTTATATCGCTACGTATAACTGTCACTCTCGCGTATGAGATGTCGGGCGCGTTTAAGTATTATCTACTTGAATCGTAAATATAATATATACAAGACTCTCTTTCGATGCGGCGTCGTAGCCGGTATCGGAATCGGCGATCGCCGCACGGTTAAATAGCCGCTATTACGTGCGAATCCGATCTCGATTTTATCGGAAACTGTCGAGAGTCCGGCCGAGCCAGGCTATCCGGTGACGCTTTCGATCCACTAGAGCGAGGACCAAAAAGAAAAACGAACGAGCGGGGAGAGTGTCTCGGACTTTTTGTTGCTCGTAGCCAGCTTCACTTTCGATATTACTTTCGTGCCCAACGACGTATCCAGTATCATTTGATCCTTCCACGGAACGAACGAGAGAGTGTCTTCGCTTTCATCGCGTCGAAGAAACTAGATCGACCGGCGGCGCACTTTTCCGTATACGCAAGTGCGTGTCCTCGAGGCGCTTCGTGACAGACGCGTCCGCGAAACCCGGGATTGACTCAACGTAACTTTAATCCGAAGCTACACTGCGAAGTATGAGCTTTTTTCGATCTCTTTTCATCGCAGGTGTTGAAATAAATAATCATCGAATGACTTACACGCGTCGCGAAATATAATTTTCTTTTCGCGAAGATTTTAATTTCTTTGCGACAAAAACTGAAAAAAAAATGGCGCATTAAAACTCTTGTGTCACTTACGAGATTTATATTTATTAGTTTCGTTTACTTTAGAAAACAATTAGACAAACATTTCCATCTCCGGTCAGTACTCGGTAAATTTTTAAATTTTCCAAAAATTTAATAAACCTAATTTTATGAAAATCAATGTTTTATTTTTCTCGCTACGCGAAATGTTTTGTAAGAACCGAAGTTGCGTATACTCGGCGTATCGATAATTACGGCGTCTTCGTCGCGTTCTTTTTCACGCGCGATTCCTTTTGAAGCGACTTGCTCAGCGCTGTCATAATGACATTTAATTGGATGCTGTTACGCGCCGCTTGTCCGCGAGAGAGCCACTTCCCTATTTCTATTCTGTACACGGAAAAAAAGTCAAGAATTCGCGCGCGTTCTAACACTCGTTGAAAATCCACTCGATCAGCTGGAACGATTGACCATTTATTATTCATTCGTTTCAGGGGTGCTAAACGTCAGAGTACACGGTGCATGCGCTGAAAGTGCCGAACGAAATGCATTTAATCAAAGGATATTATATAATTGTGCGATATATATTAAGTAACACGTACAGGTATATATACAAGCGCGGATACTCTAGATTTGTTTTATAACCGAACGATCTCGACAAGAAAGATCTAAAAATAGTTTTTCTAAATACTAGTATTATTTTTCAAGCCTTTCTCACGAAAGAAATTAATTGAATCGTCGCGCACACATTTAAACTTCCGAATTCCATCTTTCTCTTTCCGAGAAAATTCGTGCGCTCTCCCCCGCACGGATTCTTCAACCGTTTCCCGATTAATCATCGCCCCATCAGACCGACGTGTACTGTTCCCGCGTACGTTACCCGTGTACACGTTGCGCTCGCGCGAGCAATTCCGTTGATATCCTCGGCGCGTTCGCGAGAGAGCTTCTCTCCCGCCGTGTAAAACGCGCGCGGCCGCGTCGATTCCTACGCTGAAAAAAATAAAAAAATTAAAAAAACGGCACACGCCTCGCGGTGGCACGGGCGTGTGTATGTACGCGCGGGCAGGACACGTACGTTTTCCCGTACGCGCGAGAGAAGTCGGGAGCGTTGAGCGAGCGGAGGCTTTCTCTGGACCACCCCGCCCACCACAAATGTGTGCGCGTTCTATCTCGGCGGTTACGCTCGTCGATCGTGTGTGGATCCTACGGTTACGAGAGCCCGCTCTCGATAGTCGTCTCTCGCGAGTCCACTCGCCTCGGAAACCAGCTCCCGGCCGCGCGGCGCTCGGGACAATTAAACGTGCCGGTTTCGCGATCGTTTCGATCGCCGGCCGCTCGCCGACTTATTAAAACGAACGCGCGCTTGATGATGTCGCTGCGAATTTTTGAGTTTCCCAGACACCGGACGATTTAATTTTTCCGCAATTAATCGCGAGGCGATTATTTAACGCGATTTCATTTGGAAGAAACAAGAGATTTACGAGTTAGCTAAAGTTTATGTATTTCAATTGCGAGTGTTCGCAGTTAAATTTGTACGCACAATTGCGCAGTAATGGAAACGAAGAAACTGACGGGAAAATTATACTCTATAAGGACACGGCCGCCTCTTCGACTCTTCGCGGCCTATCCATCGCGGATTTAGACGATCGCTAATTTGGCACTTTGGCGGTGTCGGCTTCCCGATCGAGATACGCCTAAGAGTTTCGCGCGCATCGGAATATACATCGAAGATGAAAACCTTGTTCCCGTTTCCTTTATATAGAAACTTCGAGTGCGTACGTTACGCTTCCCCTTGCAGAACAACCTGGCTATCTCTCTCTCTCTCTCTTTTTTTTTTCTCTCTCTCTTGCCTTCCGCCCGAAGCGCTCGAAACTCGCGCGCCGCAGATGCGAAATTAATTTTCCAGCCACCTGCTGGGACGATCAAACTCGCTAACGATGAATTCCATCTTCGTATTGAATACCATTTACATCGCTCGCGATAGATTTCGAAACGATCGTGTTTTGAAGCCAATTTAAATCGTCTTATATTTCGAAACGATCTCTTCAGCAATCTTTCTAATTCTATGACGTGAAACATAATCTGATATGGTTTTGCGTAAAATTTCTTATAATTGTGACAATATTTAAAATATATATATATGTGAAAATTTTTATTTAAATGTGAGATGCCAAACATTATACGCAGACTAAAATTCATTAATTAAGTGTCCATTCCAGAGAAACAAAGAATGTTAACACCACAACAACTCGTTCACTAACACCAACTCGGTTTCTCTTCCGCGTCGCGAAAACGCGTTTCACCGGGGGCGCGTTAAAAATCGCAATTAAAATACGCGCGTCTTTCGTGCGCGCGGTGGGCGATCTCATCGATCTCGGGAATGAGCGTTTTCCATTCGATGAAGGGAGAGAGAGAGAGAAAGAAACAAAGTGAAAAATCAGCGGATGAAAGGTAAACCGGTGGGTCGGCGGCTCGCGTTTCCGCAGTTGCCGCAGCTGCAGTTCGCTCGAAAGGAAGAGTAAAATGGTAATTAAGATTAGATCGCGGGGCGCGAGACGCGAAGGGAAAGAGGACACGCCGCGCCGTACCGCCACGCCGGCGTGCTCGCGCGCCACCGTTCCGGAGAGCAGCGAGCTATCGAGAGAGGAGGTTTTGAGCGAGAGAAGAGGAGCACGAGCGGGACGGCTGAGCAAGCGGGAGCGAGCAAGATCGAGTGAAAGTAACGCGCCGGCCACGCGCCCTGCCCGCCGCGTATATAGACGTACGCACCACACGCACGTGTGTGCGTGTGCACACGCCCGCTCCGTCGCGGAACGGACGTAAATGAATGCCCGCGCGCGGTGCGTCATTAGAAGTGTAACGCGCGCAAGCTGCTTGAACCTCACTAACGATCGGTAGTCGCGACGCTCGATTTGGAAAAAAATCGCCGAGCAAACTATCCGCGGACAGCCGCAGTTTAGAGAAATCTCGCGCGAATTGCAAATTCGCAAATTGCAAAAAAAAAAAAAAAAACGCAAAGTTGCGCTACGGTAATTTTCACACGAGATGAAAATTATGATTAACGAGCCGAAGGGATAAAAAACGAAAATTCGATTAACGTCTTGTCTAAAAATTTACAATTTTCTCTTTGTAAAAAATTTTCGATGCAACTCAGAATCGCAACTTGTAAATGTGAATTGATAATAAACTTCTCTTTGTGCAATTTGCGAGGCGTAACGCGCATTTCTCGGAGGAAGCAGTTAAGGCGCGATGAGAAATAACGAACGTTCGCGTTGCAGCGCTATACGGTCAATGGTATCGATACGTAGCTATCGAAGCGGGAATACGTCCCGTTATAACATGGTTCGTCACTCGGCGATCGGACATGATAGGAACTTTCGATTGGTCTAACACTCTTGCCCTCGTCGATTCGTAACGCTACGCCGGAACGAATGGACCGCGATCTAGTTTCTACTGATCCGAATCGGGCAATCCGCGCGCAACGCGCGCGTTCGTCGACTTTTCGCGATATACTACACGGGCAACGCTTTAATACACCCGGACAATAGCGCGAAAGAAGTGTTCCTGCCGCTGCGCACAATGGCGTAATCACGTCAATTGCTCGGTTTACAGTCGACTTCTTCTGCGACTTCTTCCCACTTCCGAGAATTCTTTCCTTTCTTCGAAGGAAGGGATGCATTTTTGTTCACAACGTGCGCGATTCTCTTTCCGATCGTGATCAACAACATCGATGTACACCAATTAACAACAATTGTAACGAACAATTACACGAAACCGAGTGGTTTTCGCGTTTCGAGAGGGGAAAAAAAAAGCGCCCGACGTCGTGATCGGTTATGAAGCGTTTTTTTACGGTCCCGCGAACAACGAGAATCATGACGAGGCGGCAATGCAATATTTTGCGCATGACGCGCGGGATAGTCGTGACGAAATGTACGAATAACGATTAGAGCGCGGTACCGTCTGTCTGCGGTTAGAACCAATTAAGTAGCGAGGAACCCAAACGAGCGCTATTTTTGTTTACCGTCGGAGATCGAGATATAATCAAGTTTCGATTGCGACACGTCTACCGAAGAGATAGAGTGCCGAGGTGCTTCTCAACAAAAGTACGTAACGAGCGTTAGTACTTTTATCTACGTCGAGGGGGATAACCAATGTAATCTCTTTTCTTTTTTTTGTGTGCGCGCCACGTGCTAAATTAAACGCAAATAAACACAAATCAAGAACTGACTCGCGCGCGACATTTGCAAAATGTCTGTGTGCGACTGTGTGTCTGACACAGTTTCGGTAGCAGAGAGATGTTGCGTCAATACATAAAATGTATCTGAAGAGAAAAATCCCGTCGTTCGGGAAAACGGGGGGCAGGGCTTGGGAATTCGCAGATTTATTTATTGACTTATCGAGAGGAGGAGAGCGACACACGGTGCCCCGTCAGATGCGACGGAAGCCGTGAGTCGATCTTCACCGAAGTGAGAAAAGATCCTATCGTCTTCTCTCCCACGCGACGCGCGTGAGAGATTCCTTTCTCGCTAGCACACGCCGGAGAAGATACGTTGCAACGTGTGTCCTGGAGGACCCGATATCGAACCGATGCAGATTTTCTGCCTACACGTGCGAGCACAACACGTGACACCTAGAGACGGTGTCCGAGCGGTGGGCCGAGCATTTTTTTTTTCCTTAACTACTCGAGATAATCCGCCCCGGCTGTGTCGCCGCGGACACAATTCCCGGTTCCTCGATTTCTGACTCACCAGTTCCGCCCTCGAGGATATACGGAGCGTTCCGTGTTAACGTAGGACGTTGGGAAAAAAAGTGTCCTACGAAGACTTACGCGGGGTGACAGTTGATCTATGTGCGTTAGGTCACTTCCTCTAATTGGTGTGTGTCCGCAATTCAAGCTACGTTTCACAACAGACACACACTCGAATTATTTTAACAGCGTTTATATTCTCTTCAACGATTCAAGCAAAGAAGCAAAAATTTGAAATAAAATATACAAAAATTACATAACATTAAAACGCAGAAGGAACCAAAGTTTCGTTAACGACGTTAATTTCAAATGAAAAATCTATACACGAAAGAAGAAGACAATTATCGCTAAAGCCTGAAAACAGTCAATGATAAACGATCGATCACAACGTGTTTCGGAAGCTGTTAAATGTTCTTATAAGCTGTTTCAACACCGACTCTCTCTTTCTATCTTTCTCGCTTTATTTCTCTCTCTTTCTCGCGATGAGATACAATATTACCGGAGTCCCGGCATCTTCCGCGTTCCGACAAGCAGTCCTTTTGTTTTGCCCACGTACGGACTCGACGATGACACGAGCGAGCCGACAATTTAATTAAATCGTTTCTCACCTACGACCTCCACCTTTGGAAACATCGCATTGCGCTATCATTAAGTCCGATGTACACTAACGAACGATGAATCACGCAGTATACCGTGTCAGTCAGCATGTGTGAGAGCCGAGAGTAATTACAGATCATCTTTCTAATACATCGGTTTGAGGTCGCCGCTGGGATTCGATTGGTCGTGAGAAATCGGCTGTAATTAAAGTATCGAATCGATCTTGCCGTTCGCGAAAGTAGTTTCTTTTTTTTTTTTTTTTTTTTTTTTTTTTTTATTGTAAAAAAAACAATGAGATTTCTAATTCTAATGACTTTAAAAAAAGTCTGTAGTTTTTAGCAAAGTAATTGATTCGTTGCTTCGTTCTTTTACAAAAGAAAACTCGTCTGTATGTTAATTTTTTTTTTTTTTTTAATAATTATTTCAGGTTTCAGATTCGTTTTCTCTTCTTAATCGATTTTTGATCGACGTTTTAAGTGGCTTTTTTTTAAACTGCGACTTATAATTCTTATTCGGTTCACAACCGGGATTTGAATCAAGTCCTTTTTTAAGGTATTTTAAGTTCCACATCGGTAATTGATGTACGTAGCGTATTTTCTACGAGGAGAGCTTATATCTCATATAAATCGACTCGATCTCCGCGCTACATCGTACATGTTTACCTCACGCGGTAAAGCATCACTTGTTCTGTCATATCGCGCGAGAGTCGCCGTTTCGCCTATGTTATTACAACCTTATCACAATATTATTCCTGCGTTTCAATCCTGTGTCATATTTTTTTAAGTTCATCTCGGAGTGTTCTCGTGTATTATAATCCCGATCTAACGTCTCTATGATACATTCATAGAACGTGATTCCTGACGAAACTCCAGGCCGCCGACGTGTATTTTTCTCGCGGGCACACGAGGTGCGCTACGACGAAACGTTGCGCGCCTTTCGAAACCGCCGCGCGCGCGCGCTCGCTCGCACACTTTACGGGGCGACATTCTTTTCCATCTTCTGGAGTAAAGACCGCTTCTCTTCTAGTTCGAAACTTCCCGTCTCGTTTCCCCCTGCTCTGGAATTTGCATTTAAACGTCCATCTTACGTAAGAGCGCGGGGCGAGAATGCGCGTTCAGGAACCGGTGCTCGCGCGCTGCTCTCAGAAGTCGCTCTAAAAGACGCGCGCAATTCGCCCGATACCTATATCCGCGCCGTCTTAAATTATATCGTCGCAAGGAAAATTGGCGGATTGCCACGGCGAGAGCCAGGAAATATCGGGATATCGTGGAAACAAGAAGTAATCCACAGCCACGTGAAAGCGGAGTCGTAAGAATTTCGATTGTTTCCGCGAAAATTGGACATTTCGTCGATTGTCGTTCGAGGATTCGCGGTAAAAGAAAAAGTCAGGTGTTAACTGCCTGCCAATTGACGCGATAACGTTACATTTTAATGTCCGCTAAGTGCTCTCGCGCGCCAATTTAAAAGAATTTTATACAATTAAATAAACATTGATTTTTTTTTCAGAGCGCGGTCGTAATGTTTCGTTCATTGCGCGTCAATGGCAGTAAATAAAAAAACGAAAAGCAAAAGAAAATGGGGGGAAGTGCGAGTGACTTTCTCACGCAAGTCCCGACGCGCAAAACTCGACGAAGCGTCAAGATCTCACGCAAGATGACGATCATTGTTCGTAACGGAGCGCGATAATATCCGCAACGGAATAAAATGTATGCAGCATCCGCGGAAGATTCAGATACAATCTAATCCGTCACGACGCGCGATGCACAACGTGCTGACGCTCGATATGAATTACAGACGATCTCGAGACTTTCTCGCGCACACACACACACACACCCCGGAGCAGAATCGAGCGGAGAAGAGCCGGCTTTAAAACAAAGTTGAACTTTCGGTAAAACGTGATTTCCCGTCCCGACGGTATACGTGCGCGCGCGCGCGTGGAGAGATGCGGATTAGCATACAGACGGACCACCCATGATACGACCCTGCCCGCTCTTCGGGCGCATATAATAAGCGGTCGCTCATGTCGGATCCACCGGCGGTACAAGCATCGGCCGTGTAAGCCCATCCGTATATCTCGATTTATGTCCTTATCGATCGTTTATTGGCGTCGATATATTTTACTCGCTTCTCAATGCTCGCGCGCACGCACACATATACATATTCAAATGTCTTCCTGTTTCCCCTCTTCCTGTCCTCACCGTACCGCACGAAATGATCTCGCTCGATCTCCTCTTTTCCGTTTCTGAACGGGACGATCTCTGTAATCGGTGACGCAACACAACATTCTCGCAACAATGTTATCCGCGACGCGTTATGCTCGAATTCGCGAAAGCTTTCTTTTCTTTTGTCCCGCGACAACAGGTTGCGGAACGTGTTGTCGATCCGGTTTTCGCGTATCGAATCGACGTAACGGTTGTGATGAACAACCGTCGTGTTTTCGAGCGGCACGTTTCGCATATTGAGACATGGTGTGTCGTCTTTATATTCGTCAGATGTTTTAAATTTTACAAAACTTTTATTAGTTCGTAAAACTCTTCTTTTTTTTTTTTTTTAGAAATACAAGAGATGCATTCGCGCGTTTTTACACACAAAAAGACCGATGTCTTTTTGTGTGTAAAAAGAAAAAAAAAAGACTTCCTTTGCTTCCTAGACTGTCGCAACCGCCATTGTCGTTTCTACGTGACTGCATTTTTATGCACCGGACACTCATGATTCGCTCCTCTCGATATTTAAGTACGGTTTATTCAGTCAAGTAAAACGGGGTCGTGTTTAACTCCGAGACGACGTGATCGACGCACTCTCGAGAAGGAAAAAAAATATATCCGTCACGCGAGCGGAATGTACTTTGTTACATAAGGTGATCATCCGTAACGATTTTATCGGGACAGTTTTGACGTTCCGTCGCGATTATTTTTCCCAACAGAGAGTGAAAGATGACAAGAGTATTGCGAGATTCACTTTCAGGAGACAACTGCCTGACACCTACCTAACTTTTAATAATTGCATGCGTCACTCCTAGCGAGTAAATTAGGATCTACAATAATTTTTCTGATCTGAGATTTTCGAGCCATCGGCAAGATTCGATACGCGGCACTGACGTGCGGTTTAGTAACGCCGGCATCGATCCGGCCGAGAGCTATCTCTGTCCGCCACAAGCACGTAGATTTCGCTACCTCTGTCGTGTCGCAATATCGCGATAAATCACGATAGTCCGCGAGGCGAAGCTCGCGGTAGGCGCAAACTTCCTTCTTCGCGAAATATTTCGTCCCGGCCGTAAAGCAACTTCGAATTCTCTTCAAGCTCTCCCGGCGATTTATCGCCGCCGTTTACCGGGGGCCATTCGCCCGTTGTATTACGTATCTCTCGCGTCCGATCTGCGAGACGGACACATTGAGACATTGGCATTTTCAAGTTCCGGCGTGTCATGTTTCGAACACACGCGAGTGTCACATCGCCGCGATCTTTTTCCAGCAATCGCCGATTGTCATTTCGAATACACGCGAGTCACATCGCCGCGAATTTTTTTCCCGGCGATCGTCGATTGTCACAATTTGTCTCGATGAAATGAAATTC